>JARBJD010000650.1:0-25993 GCA_033064195.1 Blattamonas nauphoetae | reverse complement strand
GAATTTCCCACGAATTGAAACTGTCTTCGCTTCTTCTGAAACTTGGCAACAGTCTTGTCCAAATCAAGGTGGATCAGCAGAATGTTTCCTGGTTTGTATTTCCATATCATCTGTGTTGTCTGCTGTCTTTGGATGTTCTTTAATTGCTCTTCACAACTGGAGATGTACAAAGCTTCAATCTCTCTATTGTTTTGTGCCTGCTGTGGAGTGAATTTATTCCAATACGCTCTATGTGGAGTCATGTTGTAGTATTCCACCATCTGATTCATCAATGAATGATTTGCCATTTGTGTCGCATTGTCTTGGAATCCATCTCTGATTGTTCTGATCACTCGATCGACAATTCTATTGTGATTTGTAAATGGTGAGCTTGTGAAATACGTATTGACATTCTGATCCTTGAAAAACTCTGATGCTTCAATACTAGTCCATGCTGCTTCTCCATCACCTCGAATGTTGTTGACATGAACTCCACGATGATTTATCAGATCGTTGATTGCAGTCTTGACTTTGCTCCATGATTTATCCAGTACAGGAATCACGACTAGGTATTTAGTGTTGATGTTAATTGCGAAGAGGTAAATCTGTAGAACTGTTTTCGACGTTGGTGATTGAATAAAAACGAGATCAATTTCCCATGATCCGAACTTGGGAGAAAAGTAAGGTCGATCACAATTCTGAGGAACCTTTCTGTCTGATGTCTTCTGTGGATCACCTGTAATTGCTTTCGACATGAACTGCATTTTTGATCGAAAAGGATACACGATTGTTTCCGTTGCTTTTGGAATCATTGGTGGATCAATTCTCATTCTGTCACTTCCTTTTTCTCTCTGTGTTTTCCTCGAATGTGCAGCACTCCATCTATGATCACATTCCTCATACCAATCCTGAAATGATCTTCCTCCGAATGGGATTTGTTTTGTGTGAGTCAGAATGAAGTCAAGATCTTCGTTCGCAATCTTTCTGTTTATCGAGGCTCGAACGAATGTGTCTCTGTTCATTTTATTTGCATCCAGAATGTGTGATGTAATAAAGTGTTCCATCTGCTTTTGATTTTTCATTATTGAGTTCTCAGCTTTGATCTGTTCATCTTCTGAATCGTTTCTCTGTTGATGATCAAACAATCCTTTCATTTGTGCCAACTTGTTGAGCACTTGCTGTGTCGTCGGTTCATTCTGTCTGATCTCCCTCACTGGGTGGTTGAACACGGTTGGTGTGAAGAAGGGATTTCTCTCTATTGGATCCTGCATCTGTGAAATTGGTATAATGTCATCATCATCTTCATCATCATCTTCATCATCATCTTCATCATCATCATCATCATCATCCTCATCATCCTCTTCGAACTTCCTCTCCTTCATTGGATATTCATATTCAAACCCAGCCGATTTTAAGTTTCTCTTCAGTCCAGGAATAATTCGATATTCAGGTGGTTCTATTGCTATTGGTCTTTGCACTGGAATGGGTATTGGTCTTGCCTCTGCAGGGCTTCGAACTCTTGGTGAGAGAATTGGTGTCACTTGTTGATTGTACTTTCGATGATATTCTTTATACATCTTGTATGCTTTTTCACATCTCCAATCACTAAAACGTTTTCCCAAGAATTCAATAAGAAACTGTGAGACTACTTTTGTTCCATCTGAAATAGTTAAATTAGGAGGTACTCCACCATTGAACCAATCCTCGAAATATGTTTCGTCGTTTGCTACATACTCTCCATGTGAATCATAGACATCATATACTGGTAAAGTGTTGGTTCTATTGAACTTGACATTGAATATTTTCTCTTTAGAGTGTTGTGTGCAATTCAGTAACCTATTCACTAAAGTATTTATCTGTCGTGTATTCATTTCTTCAAAAATAAAGTTTGTGTTTATTCAATAATATAATCAGTAGCTTTCAGTCCATGAATGAATGGAGGACACGATTCATTTTCAAGTACAATTGCCTTCAGATGGATTCCACTGAGACTGAGTTTCTGTTGTTGTATTTTCGCAATCTCAAATCCATTGGTGTCCTCTTCACTCACGACTCTTCTCGTCTGGAACGCATCATTCTGATGCTTGAACCGTTTTACGGTGAAGTTCAGTGTTGTAGTCACAGTTTTCTCTCCATTTAGACATTTCACATAATCGTCACTTGTGATATTTGTTTTCTTTAGAGACACTCCCTTGATCTTGCATTTCTCATCGAGAGAGTAACACTTTGGAGCTAGACAGATCATCTGTTCACCTTCCTTCTCAATTGCTAATCCCAACAGCTTCTTCTCATCATCAACTCCTTTTTCAGGGTTGGGAAACCATTCATATTTGTGAGCATCATAGAATTCCTTGTCAGCAATCACGTGTTCAAATTGTTGATGAATTCCTGCATTTGGATCACCTGATATTGCCCAATAAGCAGAATCAGTATCACCCTCACAGAAATGAATCTTGTTCATGTCTAGACATTTGTACATGAAGTTGTAGATGAAATTCAGATACCAGAACTTGGCATTGTCGAGTGTGAATACTGCTTCTTGCAGACATGTCTTGCATGATGCTTTCTCTCGATCTTCGATCACAATGTAGTTGTCCTCATTGATTTCTCTTGTCGCTACAAATCCTTTCATCATCTGTTTCAAATATGTTCTCTTCTCATTGCAGATTGTGATTGAGTTGTACTTCTCAGTGTTCATTCCATCATATCCGTAACTTCCATTCAAGTTGGTCTTACAGAACTGCTCTTTTCCTTTGTTTCCAACCTTCATTGCTTCTATTCGATCATTCATAAATGAGGTCACAAATGGTTCAAATCCAGCATGTCTCGAAAAGACCATCACACTCTTTACGTCATCAATAATGAAGTGGCAATAGTCGATGAGGAACCACAGATAGTATGTCGAAAAGAACATATACTGATCGTGTGTGCTCAAGAGTTGGGTCAGCTTTCTTTGTTTGTCATCAGTCTTCAATCCATGCTTCTTCATCAGTGAATATGTCTTCTCTCCAATGTTCTCTTCTGTTGTATTGACCACAATGTTTCTGAAGATTGGTGGGAAGTTAATGAAATCATTTATGTACTTCTCATCGATGTGTCCTTTCAGTTCTGCAACGAATAATGTCTTCTGATTCTTGTCCTCGATGATCTTTCGACATTCTTTATCTCCTGTTGCGGTGAATAAGCATCGTCCTGGCATGAACATTCTGTGTTTGGTATATGGATTGTTCTTGTTCTTGATTGATGAGAAAGCACTTGGGTAGAGAGAGTTGAAATCAATACCACAGACATGAGTCATTTTATGTTCTGTATCAGTGGAGACAACTTTTCCATCTTCATATGTGAAGTGATTGATTGGTGTCACGTCTTTAATGTTCTGTCGATGTTGAACATTCGATAATCCACCAGTCACAGCTGCTCTGAGTTTGTGATATGTTTGCTCGTGTGTCAGAGTCATTGGTAGTGATTTCCAGATGCAATACTTCTTCAGTTGAATTCTCAATCGAGTGAGATGCTCGTCCTTGTCTGACTTGTAGGTGTTGCAGTAGTCACAGCAGATCTTCACGTTCTCTTTTGAATGTCCTTTTGAATTGTCGATTCTATCTAATGTTGGTCGCACTGCTTGTGAGAAGTGACTCTTGCAGATATAGCACACTCTCTTGCACTGTTGAACGAACCACTCATAGTCTGCTTCAGTGACATTTTTATCAGTACTGCGATGAGCTTTCTGGTCTTGATAGATGTACGATGCAACTTTGTACTTCCAGTATTGCTTGGTGATTTTTATTTCTCCAGATTGATCCACTCCATTGAAATCATCGTCGATATCAAAGTCTTTGTAGGCACACGCATATTTGATTGCAGAAGCGTTGGCTGACAATGAGAGATTGTGCAACATATCCACTTTGTATTGGAAGTTCAGATCAATCAGATTGTCCAGAGGTGCAATCATACATTCGACATCTCGGATGTTGTAGAATTTCAGATATTCCCAACGGTTCTTGAATCCTTGTTTGTTCCAATCATCAAGGTACAATTTGTAATCACTGTCGGACATTTCACTGTTGTTCAGACTGGAATAGAATTCATATTTGGAGAATGGTTCTTGTTTGCTCAGCACTGTGTCGTAGTCTGATGAGTCGAATGATTCGTAAGCAAAGAATGATTTCTGAAGTGTGGTCTTGCCTTTGCAAGGCGTCGAGCTCTCGGCGAGAGTGTTTCCTCCGAAGGCTTTGACTGCATTCTCCAATGTCATTGGTCCTGTGTACGACATCATGTCAATGAATCGAAGTACCTGTTGTGTCTTCTCGTGTCTGATCAATACCTGCTTGTACTTCGTTGTGGATCCAAGGAAACTCACCACTTTCCAATCCTTGTCAACGAGATCACGGAAGATGAGGTTTATGTCAAATCTGGAACTGTTGAACCCAATCACACTGACTTCATTCTGAGAGGGTATTTCTGGATCTTCAAAGTAGTTGTCCTCTCGAACTGTCTCAGCGTATTTGAAGAGTTCTCTGATCCATTGCTTCACGAAGTCCTTTCCATCTCGAAGATCATAATAGATTGACTTCACACCTGATTTTGTCTTAATTGATGATGCAACGGAGAGAGGCTTCAGATGAGAAATCAATTGAGTATTGTCATCAGAGAATAGATTATCAAGAATGAGATCTTCCATCGTTTCGAAATCGTACGTGATGTAGTTCTGCGTTGGTTTGAACTCGTCTTGTCTTTTGTGTGCCATCAGAAATTCATAAGTTCTATTGTTGAGGATATGTGGAACATATGGTCTTGGTGTTTTGTCAAGAGTGATCTTCTTCACATGTTTTCCATCAAGTTCTTTGCACTCTTTGAGATGTTTCTCGTAGTATGTCTTGAAGTGAGAATCCTTGACTTGGAATCCTCTTGACTGACAATACGGATAGAGTTTATATCCAGTGATTTTCTCAGGATCAACAATGAACATGACATGAACGAGAGTTGCAGTGAGTGGAATCATCAGAAGTGGGAGAACACGAGCATCATCATTTTCGTTGACATACGATTGACTTAGGAAATAGCGCTTCTTGTCTTCGTCAAATTCATAAATGTGAACTGTGATGTTAAATTCTTGCATGACTGTCTCCATATCACATGCAATATCAAATCCAGGATATTTTCGCAAGTGCTCAGTAAGTTGATGTGGTTTGAGATGGGTCAGCTTCTTATGCACAGCGAACAATCGTTTTGCTTCAACGTTTCTCATATTGATTGATATCTTTTTCGCAGGCACTTCAGGAAGGGTGAGGAACGACAATGATTGAAAGAAGCAGATGTTGAACTCAGAATCGATGTACCGAACGTTTCTCGTTTTGATGTGTTCAGTGAGAATCGCATTTGCTTTTCCTGCAACTGGGAATCGATAGACTGCAACCAGAATGGAGTGGAATGCTATGTACATTGTCTTCGTATCCATCAGTGTTCTCTCTTGTGATTCTTTGATCAGATTGATTGCATATTTTGAATACTCATTGATGTCTCCTGAACTTCTTATCACTGTTGGAAAACTCTTTGATGTGTTCTCTAATTCTGGTCTGAAGTCTTTGTAAGTTGTCTCATCTTTGTCTTTTCTTTCGATGATCTTACCAAAGTCAATGCTAATCTTGAATGGATGATCCTTCTCTTTGTCGAACACTGCTTTGATGAAGGTTGTGATTTCTTCAACATTCTTGAGATGATTGTGGAAGTACAACTGATATGGTTTTCCATTATCTTCAACCTTCTCGACCTCATTCTTTTTGAACTTCCTTCGTGCATCCATGAGACAAGAATTGAATGCTGCTTTGTTACGTGGTTCAGCAAGTAGTATACATTCTTCAAATCCATCGAATGTCTGCACTTCTCTCTTTTCCATTTGTTCATTTTTCTTTTGAATGATTAACAGATTCTTCATCCAATGATCCATCAGTTTCTCTTCAATTGATTTCAGTTTCCATGTCATTCTGAACACTTGCTTTTTCAGTTCATCTTTGTTCACTCTTGGATTTGCTTTCATGTTCTCAACAATCATTCGGTGAGCAAGTCGATCTTCTGACGCCATCTGTTGTCGAAGTTTAACTTGTTCAATAAAATCTGGAATGAGATTGAGATCGAGATTCTTTGTTGGATGTGGAAACTCGAGATCTGTGTGTTGAAGCATATCCAGAAGAAATGAACGATGATGTTGATAATTTTTGCTGTCTGGAATATACGTTCGACCATCACTAAATTGAAATTGTGCATTCGGAAAGAGATCTCGAATTTCTTGAATTCTAGTTTTGATTGGTTTTAGCAGTGTCATTTACTACAAAATAAATAATCAGAAAATAAAAAAAGTTGAGCGTTTATTTCTGTTTTCTCAGATGGGGCTTTTTCTTAGCGGTCAGCCATGCATCAAGTCTAATTCTGAACACTTCACTTCCGCCAATCTCTCGATATGTGAATGGAACCAGAACTTTAGTGTACTCACCGACGAGCTCACAATTGTATTTCTTCAGTTCATTTTCGACGAATGATTGAGTGTAGTGTCGACGTTTTGACAAGTGAGGTCTGTTTCCTTGATTCCACAACTTTGGTTTTATTCTCCATTCAACTCCCTCATGAACATACGTCACCGGCACATTATTTCTGACATACTCAGAGACCAGCGTACAGTTCTCTTCTCTCATTGATTCAATTAATGCTTGTTCTGAACATACTCGACGTCTTTCTTTGTACATCGCAGTTGGATTCATTTCATACAAATTAAAAAATTCCGAATTAGATTTTCTTTCGTTGATTTCTCAGTTTTGGATTTGTCACTAGAAACGAGGATCAATGGGTTCGATCACTCAATTCTCAAGAGTGCTTGTTTCGTTCTGATTCTGTGCGTTTTAGATTCTCCGGAACTGTAGGATCATGATCGTATGCTCCGTTTTTTACTTTTTCCGAACTTTTGCAGAGATATTTGAGGTTTCAGGATCGGTCGTGGATCTCGGTACTTTTATGTAAAAACGAGTATGTCACTCTCCTTTTCTTCTTTTTTCAGCTCTGTTTCACTCGTTTTTGATTGAATTGTCACTTCATTCTCATTCGTTACCATCTCATTTTTGACCTCACTTCCGTCTTCATTTTCTCATTGTTTACTCTTTTTTACCACTTCATTCGTGTTTCTTTCAACTAAACTTTTTCTCCAATTCAACACACTAATTCCCGTTTACTGAGTTTTCCGGACTTTTGCAGAGATCCGCCATTCAACGGCTCACTTCATATCTCGGTATTTTTCCGGAAAATCCAACATTTCACATACATTTTTGAAGCATTTTTGTTGTTTTTAAGACATAAAACCGAGAACACAAGCGACATTTTCACTATTGGCGCCACATTTCACGTCATTTTCACGATCGTCAATTTCCCTCTCAGTTTCATACTTGCCCGTTTCATTGTTGGTTGTTTCACCTTCTTTTTATCCAATTCAGTGAAAAAATCAATGAAAAACTGAACATAATGATGTGCGCGTGAGGTGTGAACGACGGAAAAATGGGTTGTGAAATGAGGTAAATGAGAGAGTCTTATGAACGAATAAGTGGTGAAATGGAACAAGAAAGATGAGTGATGAAATGTATTGAAACGAGTTTTTGTTCAGACAAACGTGCGGACAAGACATAGGGAAAAACACGTAAAACCAAGATTAAGGAAAAAGTACTGAACAAAAGTGTTAAAAATTTCAGCCACTCCCTCCTCGGAAGGTGAGAAAGAGAGGATGATATGTAAAAACGTGAGACAAAAGTGATATGAGTGAAAAGTTGGCGATAATGTGGTGAATCAAAGATGTGTGCAAAAAAAGAGAACTAATGAAGTGGGAAAACAGGAAATCTCAAAAAAGAGTCGCTAGGACGTGAATGCGAAGAATTCAAAAGATCTAACACGAAAAATGAAAATTGGCAAAAAAGTGTCCGAAGGATCGTGACGTGAAAAGGTTCATACCTAAAGTCGCCAGAAGGCGTTCTTATCCAATCTAATCCTAAAAGGCACCATAAGAGGACGATTCCTGAGCGAAAGATGATGGAAGACAGGGTCCATACCTCATCTCGAAAATTTCGACTCGTAAAAATCCTCAATGGGTCGGATCAAACTTTTTTTTCAGAAAGTGGTTTTTATCGAAAATCCTACCTTTCAAAATGATTTCCGTCACAATCAAACGTGTTTGAACATAATTTGAGACATAAAGGTGTTCATAGTGGCGAAATCCGAACATCGACTTTTTCGTCACTTTTTCGACCTAAGTTCGGTACGTAGCTCAACGAATTCTCAACCGATTTTCATCAGGATTGTTTTGATCGATGACCTACAGTGTCCCCGAGATTTTAGAATTTTTTTCAGAATTTTTCGAAATGGTTGTCACATTGGATTCGACTGATTTGTGGTCAAAAAGGGAAAAACACCAAAAAAGTGCCAACATTTTTTCGAATGTTGCCAAAATTTGCTTCAAAATTGACACTTTTCACGAGGTCTAAATATTGGACATATTTTTAGAATTTAGGCCAAATATTGATGTCATCAAAATGTCATAAATTCCTTTTAATACAAGATTCAAAATTGGTCAATCGGACTTGACTTTTAGTTTTGATTTCAATGACAATTTCAGATTGGTTCCAAATCGCTTCTACCACTACTATAGTCGAACTGAATCTTTGATACTGAAGATAGGTTGATGACTGAACTGTGAGGTGATGGTTGTGTGGGGTGGTGTGAATGTGTTTGGGTGACGTGATGATGCTGCTGCACTTCTACTGCTTTGACTGATTGGTCTGAGTGTCCCGAAGCGCAGGGAAGTAGCCCAGTTGTTGTGGGGGCCGCCCTCTCCACGGACCTGGCCGGTTCGGCTGGCTCCGACCACTCCAGCCTCTGTCCTGTCTTGGCCCCTGGTTCCAATTTTGGTTGTCGGGACGAAAAAACCGAGGCTGTTGACTTTGCCTCACTGCCGCTGCCGCCGCTCGAACCTGTCTGGCTTGGTTCATCTCCTGTTGTAGCAGCTCCCTTTGCCTCCGGGCGTTGTCTTCCTGTCGCTCATCACCCTGTGAGCCAGGCAGGATATCACAGTTGACAACCTTGCGGGCTTGTTCAACACGCTTCACTAACTCAGCTGCCTTAAGCCCTTGAAGACACAAGGCCTGCGCTGTCGGCATTCCCTGCCTGACCGACTCGAACAGACCCACCGCCAACTGAACACTCGTGAACGCCTCCTTCTTGAGCTGCACCAACAAGTTGTCAACCTTCCGATTCTTTGCGGATACAAATTGTTTAAGCACGTCCTCGTTCAAATGCAAACCATCGGACAACTTCAGCACCTCCCGAACTGTCCCCAACGCCTGTTGTTCCCACGTGAACAACGGAAGCTCCCGTGCCGCGTCAACGAGTAGTGAGTGGAACAGCTGCACGTCCTCTTGGATTGGGGGAGCTTGTCTAGGGTCATGCTGGGCAATCGGCTCAAACCTGACAACAGGTCTTTGTGCCTCCGGGCGAAAGATCGGAGGTGTGATGCCGACCTCCACCTGTGGTTGAGGTGTCTGGATCTGTGGGGTGCGATGCTGGGCGAAGATGTCGGGAGTGATGACCTGTTGTGGTCTCACCACCTCCTGAGGGAGCCCTGTGAGCGGGGCCACCCACTCGTCCGAATCCAGGCCCAACCCCACGTCCACGGCAAGAAGAATGAGTCGAAGGACGTGAAAGAGTGCCGGTGCTGCCGCCACCAGATATGCTGGCATCTGGATGCCAACAAACTCCCGAGCTCTGGGAAGCTCCGGATTCTCCATCACTGTGATAATTTCAGCAGCAAAGTTCCGATAATTTCCCAACTTTCCCAACAACACTTCAATATTCTCGTTCATCTGTGTCGTGTTAACCCAAATGATGTAATAAGAAAGATAATGTCAAGAGATCTGACCCAATATCTTCTCTCTGTGTTTCTGTCCATGTCAGAGATGTATCTCACTCTTCGGAGCTCTGTCCTGAACCAGATCATTGAAGAATGATCGATAGAACATTATCAATCACAGTTCCTGCTGAACCGAAGCGAATCGAAGAAGGAAGGGTGACTTTGAATGGAGCGAAGGATGAAGCGACATTGAGACTGAAAGGACGAGCGCTGACTCCTGGAAGCTACACACTGAAACTCAATTCAGTATCAGAGGAGCTGACATCCGAAGAGAGTCTGAGTGAGCATGGGGAACTGCTGTTCAAAGTGTCAATCAGCCTTTTCCCAACCTCAATTCTGGCCTTCGGGGCGACGTACACGATCTCATCGTTGAAGTTTGGGGAGGATAGTGTGTTTGTGAACTCGAATGTCAAACTGGCTGTCCCAGCCAATCCGTTGGTGAAAGCAGCACAAATTCATCCGAACTCGATCAACACGACAATGACACTTGACTTGACTGGAATGTGTCTCAAGATGAATGGATTGTACACTGTCACCCTCTCTCCGCCCTTCTCGTTGGACATGCTGTTCAACAGCTCAACAACCGTTTCGTCTGCCGAACTGCTTCTTGGGCGTGCAGGTTGTATTCAACAAAACACGACGTACACGATTGTGTCGATCACTCGTGTTGGAAATCAATCGGATGTGATTCTGACCGATGGAACTGTTTCGTTCACCACACCCAAACTTCCCGTGCCTCTGGTGCTTCACGTGAACGAAAAGGAAGGGGATGACATTGAGATCTGTGGGGAGAGCGATTCACCTTGTGCCACGATTGATTTCGCGTGGTCGATGGTCTGTGCTCTGAAAGCGAAATCAGCAATTCTTGCGATTGTGAACTCCTCTGAACAAACACAGCCAATTGTCGTCTCTGCTGGGATGTCGATCGACTACACGAATGGGGGAACTGGTGAGCCCACAGTCGCCATCCTTCCATCAGCGTCGATGGGAGACAAGACGGGAATGGTTGTTGTGTCTGAGGCGGCGTTCTCGATTGTCGATGTGACAGTCAAACTCGAATCAACTGATCCCTCGTTCGTGTTCTTGTCTGCCTCCGAATCGACGATCATTCTGAAAGAGGGTTCTTTCGTTGGCGAGCCACTGCCAACTCTCTCTTTGAATTCTGAAAACGAGGAACTCTGCTCATGGGAGAGTGGAGTCATCAAAGTCAACAACTGCAACACGAAACTCAACCGAATGACATTGTCATCTCTTTCGCAAGGAGCAATCCACATGAAGAATGGAAAGCAGCACATTGTCACTCCGAGAGTCGTCTTTTGATGGCAACTCTCCAAATCTGGATTCATTTCCATCTGCTCGCCGAAACATCCGTTGTGTTGATGGAAGAGTGACGATTGGGAGTCTGAATGGAGGGGATGGATCGAAAGACCATCCATCAGCGTGGATTTCAGGAACAGACTGCACTGTGAGTTGAGACGATGCTCGACCAAACTCTCCTCTGTTTGTGCCAACACTGTCGTCGGAATCGAACAACACTTGGATGAAGAAGGAGAAACGATTCTCAGTTTTGATTGTTGGAACGACGATGATTCCTTGTGGTCTGAGTCTTGAAGTGTTTGAGATGAAGAAAGACAAATCGGAAGGGGAATCAGAGAGAATTGAACTTTCATTTGACTCAACTGACTCCTTCAACGACACGCACATCCACATCTCCGTCGCTCTGACGTCGCTTTCGTCGCTGAAAGATGCTTTGGAATGGCGAGGATGACTTGTTTTCGGATTGAATGAAACAACGCCGGAATGGTTTGTTGTTCAGAAGAACTCGGCAGATCGGATGTCGCAGTTATCACTGGACAACATGAAATGGTGGCTTCCTCTTGTGATTGCCCTTTTGTGTTGTGCCCTCTTTGTCATCGTTGTCGTCATTGTGGTTCTCCGCCGACGTCAAAGAAAACATGCCCTCAAAACACTGGATGACCCAGAAGAAATGATAGACGAAGAGAAATTTGTAAATCAAATCAATTCCATACCACCAAACGAGATCCAGACAAGCGCTGCTTTTCTGAAAGGAAAGTCGCTGACCCAAAACGTTGGTGAGAACAGCAACCAGTCGACGAAAATGGTTGGATTTCAGGGAATGCCCATGTCAAGGCAACAATTTGTGGAAGTGATGGATGTGGAGAGTGGTCAGACGAAGGAAGTTGTGAAGATGGAGACACTTTTCGAGCGACTACACAATCACAAAACAGGGATTGTTGAGAAGCGACAGCGACAGATTGAGATTGCTCGAGGTCTTCAGAAGATTGGGAAGACGAATGGAAATGCTTGGATTCTTCAGAAACTGACATCTCACTGGATCCTGATTGGAGCCGATGGCCACTTCAACCTGCAAATGAAACAGGAAGGAACAAATGAGTCAGAATCATGCATACCGTCCATAAGGTACATGCACTATTTCATTCGCTTCATTGGATGGATTGTAAAAGAGATAGAGAATGCGTTTTTGCAAATGATTTGTAAATAGAGAGAAAAAAGGAGATCAAAATACCTAATTTGACGTCAACTTTCTCAATCTCGCAAAATTTGTAGTTTACTGGTGAAGAAACAAAGACAAACCTCCGAAATGAGTAAAATCGACTAAAATTAGAACTGGAAAAGGAGAACTGTTTGAGATCCGATGTTCAGAAAGTTTAAAATAAGGGTGAAATGACTGGTTTAGAAAGTTTTTTCTGTTCAAATTCTTCATCTATTTCCATTTGAAAAATGACAGGAACCTCAATGAACCGCTCAGTTTATCTTACGGACGGTACGCATGATATTGACACAAATACCGCAAAGCACCAATCTCAATGTCAAACTCAGACAGCTGCTTCAAGTGTTGCTGAACACGCTGGATCAGCGAATGTGAACAACGAGAATGCGAGTGGATTGAATCGAGCAACGACTGTGGTTCGAGAGAAAGAGGACCAAGAAGACCAGCGATGGCAGGCGCCTGAACAAGGAGAACACGATGTCATGCCATCGTGTGATGTGGAGAAAGTGACGGTTTTTCGGCTTGGCCTTGTGTTGTGGGAAATGGAGAGCGGACAGATTCCGTTCCGAGAGACTGATGGAGTGAATGCGGGTCGTCAGCTGAAAGCGGGAGTGAAGCCTCAGATGTCTCTTGTTGAGAACAAGGAGATGGAAGAACTGATCCTGAAATGCCTGGAACTGAAAGCGACAGACCGAATTGGATTGGATGATCTGATCTCGTCGTTGGACTCGATCCCCGACGATCCTGCTGCAGCCCCGCAGCTCTTCGGCTCGTAACTGATCGCTTCACAATCACTCACTCACCATCACGTCGTACATTATTTATTCATGCCACTCCCAATTCACCCATACACTTTAACTCCGGTGTCACTTCATCACCACTTTGAGTGTTGCACTACGCAATGCTCATTGTCACGTCACAAGCAGACAGAACTACACCACTCTGCTTGCTTTCTTTCTTGCCCAGTCATCCAACAAGAGTAGTGGTATAAGCGAAATGGGAACCAAACTGGCATAGGTGATACTCCTAGGAGAATTGGAACGAGAAATCATTTTGAATCTCAGAGCCAATTGATTTTTTTTAATATGACTCATTCTAATTTCCATCTCACTTACTACTGAAAATATTGACATTTCAGAGTAGTCAATATTTGGCCGTAAATTCAAAAATAAAGGCGAAAAACGGACCTCTTGAAAAGTGTCTTTTTTGAAGCAAATTTTGAGTACTTTTAGAAAACAACGTCGATTTCTTTTTTTATTCAATTTTTCAATTTGTATAAAATGAGCAGCGTCTTGACACCAACACAACTACTGGAAATTATGGAGAAAGATAATTTGATCATGAAATCACCTCCGACTCTTAATCGACAAGGAACAACATATCTCACTGGAAGCACTTTCGAATACTATCTTGAAGAAAAACCTGATGAAACTTATCAAGTGTACGTCAATAGTTTCGTCAAAGGATACAGACCACATCTGAATCGCCAGAAATATCTTCGACCAGCAAATCGTTGTACAAAAGAGAAGCTTATTGAATCAATGAAAAATGAGAATTGTGAACTCATTTCTGAATACACTCATTCAAGTACTCCAGTAACATATCGACATGAAGGAATTGAATGGATAGTAATCCCATCAAAAGGGATGAAAGGATTCAGAACTCATCAGAACAAACGAAAACGATACACACAATCGTTTGTTGAAAATGAATTGAAAAAAGAGAATTGTGAACTCATTGGAACATACACAAAGGTACTTGAGCCATTCAAATATCGCGATTTACGAACAAAGAATGAGTATTACGTTCGCTTGGACAATTGGTTGTATTTTGGAGACCGTCCTCACTCTCGCGAGGGCTCGAAGCCTTGCAAAGGCAAGACTTGAGAAAGTACCACGAAAGGTCTTGAAACTACTGAAAATCTATTTTTGACCACAAATCAATGAAATCCAATAGTTGAACCATTTCAAAAAATTCTGAAAAAAATTCTAAAATCTCGGGGACACTGTCGGTCATCGATCAAGACAATCCTGATCAGAATCGGTTGGGAATTCGTCGAACTGTGTACCGAACTTAGGTCCAAAAAGTGACGAAAAAGTCGATGTTCGGATTTCGCCACTATGAACACCTTTATGTCTCAAATTGTGTTCAAACACGTTCTAAAATTACGAAATTGATGTTGATAGGTGAAATTTTAGGAAAAAAGCACTTTTGAAAAAAAAGTTTGATCCGACCCCACAACATATTTTGAAAATGACAAAATTTTTAAGGAGGAGAAAGTGACGTCTCGCTCTTCTCCTACACGTCACTTTTCGCCCTCTGATGGTCTCAAAACATGTCAAATCGATAGTGGACAGGTATTCGCGTCATTCGGTTCTGACGATCCTCGACACACGATCGTTTTCACAATTTTTTGTCAATTTTCATTTTACACGATTTTCCTTCAAACTACTTCACAATCGCACTCAAGCGACGCTTTTTTGAGAATTCTGGTTTTACATCACCTATAGTTCTCTCTGGAGGGTCGGTTCTTCGATCACACCTCTGACGACACATTTGCACCAACATTTTGACACTATGGATTTTTTGATCCGATTTTCACTGCAAATCCTTCTTTCTCACGGTCTGAGTGAGGTGTGCTCAAATTTTGAGGAGATTTTGTCGGATAGTTCTCCCATAAAGTCACTTTTTCATGTTTTCACTTCACAACTTTTGACCGTTTTTGTCACTTCAAAACCGACTGTAGTCCCTTTCATTTCATCACTTTCTCTCCCCATTTCACATATGATCTGTTCATCATTCCTCTTCATTTTGCTCAATTCACTTCCATTTTGTGGGCCGTTCTCACTTCACTAGCACATCATTTTAGTCAAGTTTTCATCACTTTTTTCACAAAAACAGAGTAAATGAAAGCGAAACAAGCATGAATGAAACGGGCAAGTATGAAACTGAGAGTGAAAATGACGATCGTGAAAACGGTGTGAAATGTGGCTCCAATAGCGAAAATGTCACTTGTGTTCTCGGTTGTATGTCTTAAAAACAACAAAAAGTGCTCAAAAAAGTATGTGAAATGATGAAGATTACGGAAAAATTCCGAGATATGAAGTGAGCCGTTGAATGGCGGATCTCTGCAAAAGTCCGGAAAACTCAGTAAACGGGAATTAGTGTGTTAAATTTGAGAAAAAGTTTAGTTGAAAGAAACATGAATGAAGTGGATATTATGGATAAACAACGAAAAAACGAAGTCGGAAATGAGGTCAAAAACGAAACAATAATGAGCAATAAACAAGTGACAATTAGCCCGGAAACAGCTGAAACAAGTCTAAAACAAGAAGAAAATGAGAGTGAAATGATGAAGAATGCATACTTTTACCGAGATCTGGACCTGATTGTGAAACCTCAAATATCTCTGCAAAAGTCCCGAATCTTCAAAAAACGGAGCATACCATGATGATCCTACAGTTACGGAGATTCCAAAACGCGAAGAATTGGAACGTAATACACATTGTTGAGAATTGAGTGATCGAACACATTGATCCTCGATCTGAGTGAAAAATCCAAAACTGAGAAAACAACGAAAGAATTTTCATTTTTGACTTTTTTAATTTGTATTAAATGAATCCAACTGCGATGTACAAGGAAAGACGTCGAGTATGTTCAGAACAAGCATTAATTGAATCAATGAGAGAAGAGAACTGTTCGCTAGTCTCTGGGTATGTCAGAAATAATGTGCCGGTGACGTATGTTCATGAGGGATTGTCATTTTTTATTTTCAATGAAAGAGCAACCAAAAATGAATCGACAAAAATACAATTCACAAATGATTGAGAAAATGATTGATCATACTCTGTCTTCAACAAACGAGAATGCAGCAGTGATTGACTCACTTCAGAAGACAACAGAAGCACACAAGACAGCGATATCATCAATCCAAAAAGTGGTGAGCACAAATGGATCGATCACGACACCAGAAATTGGAGGATTGATCAATGTGAATGGAGCGAAGTGGAACATATCAGAGGGATCACTTCCGAAGTATCCTGGAACATATCCAGCTTCAACATTTAAGTCTGGTATTTCAATTTCACAATCGATTGCAGAAACTTCTGGAATTCAGTTCAATGGTGATGGTATTATTATGTGGTCTCCGTGTGACACACCAGCATTGTATTACTACGATGAGGACACTGGTTCTGGAGTGTTTTCAATATCACCAACAGGAAGTTTTTCTCAGTTGTCAGACAGAAGAGTGAAAAGAAATATTGAACCATACCCTGATGTTCTTGAACAATTGAATAAAGTGGAAATTGTGCAGTATCAATTCTACACATTCGACTCGAAGATCAACAAAGTTACAAAGCAACTTGAGAACGAGACTGATGAAGAACACTTGAAGAACTGCAAAGAGAAATGTGAATGCTTGAAGAAGGAAAGTGAGAAGAAACACATTGGTGTGATTGCACAACAGATCCAAGAGATAGTCCCTGAAGTTGTGAATGATTCCAATCCAGACTGTCTTCAAGTTGATTATGCAGAACTCTCTTGCTTCTGTATCAAAGCCATACAGGAACTGAGTATCATTGTCGGACAACAACAGACAAACATCAATGAACTGAAACAAAAATATAACTCACTAATTAATACTCCAACATGAGATCAACCAGAAATTCATAATACTCCTTGATTATTTTTCCATTGATTGTCTCACTAGTATCCATCTCGATTGGTTCACCAGAACTGTCTTTGAACCAGATCTTCACAATTGATTGTCGAGTGCTTAGTTCCCACTTCTTTCGCTTCGCAATCTGTTCATTACAGAAAGCAACAAACGAGTCATTGAATGCATCAGTCTGGATCCAATCACCATGGATTGTTATGTGCTGTGGAATATCTTTTGAAATGACAGTTGAGTTACCATTTATTTCTTCTCTCACATGTATGAGTTTGCAGTCGAGGAAGTGAACATATTTTTGATTTCTGGAATTGGTAAAATCAGGAGGGAGTTGAGTAGTGTGAGAATTCTGAATTGAGAAATAGCGTTTGACCATTCTTGTTTTCTACAAAAATAAAATATCATAGTTGTTCTATTCAATACCCTCTCTTCACTTCTTCATAAGCTTCTTGAAGTCGACGATCAATGACATATCGCACTCGTGGTTGTCCATTTTCAATCCAGAATAACCAGTATGTTGCTTGATGTAGTGCTAGAATTGGAGGAGGAGGACCTTCTGGAGTTGAGGTGAAATATGGATCGAGTTCTCCCTGATTGATTGGTGATCCTCTGTAGACGATATTCACTGATTCTGCTGTTGAGATACCTTCTTCACCACCAGCGATTTCACTTCGATCTGTTGGAACCATGAATGTGAATGAAGTAGCATCCGTAACTGCTCTGGTTCTCTTAAACGACCCTCCATTGTGGCTAGCAATACGTGACATACAAATTGAATTCTCAAACTCTTCCGTTGCGGAACAACCAATGAAGTCACCATTCACCATCATCATTTGATAGAACTCAGGTGATATCGTTGACATTGGGAAATTGGGAAAGTTGGATCCAAGCATTTCGAATAAGCCAACATAATGAGGATTTCTGAAGACTGTACATTCATTTGGTCTTTCTGGGAATAAGCACATTAGATTCATAAGATTGTTGAGTTTGATGCTGATGTTTGATCTCACTCCCATTGCAGTCGCTTGTGATTGAAATGACTGTGTGTCAATTCTTTCTGCTTTCAGGACATAAACAGTTTTGGAATATGTGTTGAAGAGGGATTGTTTCGTTGCATCAGTGATTTGATATCCGTAGCAAACTGATGTGACTTTATCCACTGATGAAGACCAGACAGTTGAAGTGGATACCTTCGTTCTAACCTCATTAACAGTTGTGGCTGTATGATGAGCAGTTTGATCGTATTGAATCACTGGATTTCCAATTTGGGTAAATTCTTGTGTCAGAGTGGAGTATTCATTCTCACCCAGTTGATGCATTCCATCTTGATCAACTATAGTAGTAATATTTTTGTCTGGAAATAGATCTCTGACCACCTCAAGTGTTTTTCTAACAACAGTTGAAACTCGAACGGGACAATACACAAGTGAATCTGTTGTCAAGTGAAATCTCAAACGTAAATTGCCAAAGATGGAATTAGGATACTGATCAAAGGTACTCAATGGGAGGAGGTTCACAAATGGAATAACCAGTGGAATTGTCGCGGTGAAAGGTGCTTTGTTTCCATTGAGTGTTGGAACAAAATAGAATCCACACACGCTTGGATCCATTCTCTGGACATTTTCAAAAAGACTGTAACAATGTTTCATGTTGTTTTTCTCTTCAAAAGACTTGAAAGTGTGATACAGAAATGATTCGTGAACATGATTATTCTGTAGTGAATTGTCAATGATGTTTCCTTTACTGTCGACGAGTCTCATGTCTCGAATTGCATCTGATGATGATTTATATCCGTAGAACATTCCATATTCTCCAATCATCCCAAATTTAGCTCCATCGAATGGCTGGTAAAAAGGAACAGTAACAGTTAGATCTATTCGTAAATGACTCTTCGCAAACTCAGTAACATCATGTCCGTCATAGCATACTGGAACTTCAATCTCATCTCCAATTCTGCATGGCATGGGAGGATTGGTTGGATGCACTTCTTGGATGGAGTAGATGTGCGGTTCTGAATCCCACTGTTTCGGCAGATATGATTGCACTTCAATTTGCTCAATTAATGTCGATGTTGGTTTTGATTGATTAGATCTGAAACTTCTCATTTATAGAAAAATAAAAAATACAATATCATTATTTTCTTTTAATGTTTTCAATTTGGAATAATTCCTAAATCTTTATGTAATGCTTTCAATGTGTGATTAAGATAATACTCAACTTTTGGTTCGCCATTGCTGTATCGTAATACCCACCACGTTGTTGCAGTAGTAGCTAATATTGGTGCTGGAGGATGTGTAAATGTTGTCATATCACCACCACTTTGACTCGGATTGTAGACATTGTAGTATGTGTCGAGATTACCTTGATAGATTGGTTGAGATCTCAATGTGACTGCAGCATTCTGACCACTGGAACTGATGGAATCATTACAGTTCGTTGGACATCCACTTCTCTGTGTTGAGAAGCACAAAAGGAAGTCAGTATTGTCATGAACTGGACGAACTCTTGTCATTGTTTCATTGGGATATGTTCCGTCACCAGTGAGTTTCTCTTCAACGAGAGAATCCGTCAGTGATCGCTCCAAATCATCAGGAACAGCTAGGTACGAATCGAGATTGAGAGTCGACAATGCAAACTGATAGAAGCGAGCTCCAATAGTTGTTGTCGGTTGTTCTGGATAGTACCTGTTTTGTAAAGTCACTTGGATGTTCTTCTGCATTGGATTGTGGAAACAAGTGACTTCATTATCGTAGTGACGGAAGAGAAGCATAATATCCTTGGCATTCACAAGTACCATTTGCTGAGTACAATCAATTCCTGTTGCTGTTGGTGTCTTCTGAAATGGATAGAATGAGATCTTTTCAGCTGGAATTGTTCCAGGACGATCCTGATACATTTTCTTCAGATTCTCTTTCGCAATTTCTTTCATTTTGTATCCAACACTCATGCAATACACATCATCAATCCGATAATTTGTGACGTTTAATGAGATGTACTGATCCACATATTCTGGTTCTGTTGTCACGACATTGGCTGTTGAGCAAACTATGTCTTTTGTTACTGTTGGTTGCTGAAATGATTGACCAATTTGAACAAAGTTCTTGGTGCATGAGGTTCTGAGATTGTTCAGAAAATATGGACGATGTTGAATACAATTGAGAATTGCTGCTGTAATCGTTGGTGCTGATGCTGTTCCAGTGACGAGTGATGATAGTGTATCTTTCAAAGTGAGTTCAGGATGAACAGAACAACAAACAAACGCATCTTCATTCATGTGCACACTCAATTTCAAATCGCCAAAGAGACATTTTGGATAGTCAGTCATCCCTGAGAATATCAGAAGATCTTCAAGATTAATCGACACACGAATAGGCACATCAATAGTGTCTTGAAGCACTCCTGTTCCGGACGTCGTTGTAAAATCCGAAAGTGGAATATAGACACCCGCAACAGATTCATCATGATTCCATGCATTCTGCCAAGGTGTGTGACAATGTTTTCGATTCTCCAATTGACTCTTTGGTTTGATCATATTGTAGATGTGAGACTCCATTGAGACATCATTGTTTGTTGTGCTGATGATCCGTTGATTGTTGTGAAGAACAGTAAGGTCACGAAAGATTGATGCCGAATGCTTGAGTCCAACGAAGATGAAGATTCTCTCATTCATGTACGATCCAATTTTCCCAGAAGTTGTCTTCCAATTATTGAGTTTCAATGTCGCTGTCATTGTGAATGTGATAAACGAATCATCAATTTGACATATGTCCTGATTACCAGTCAGTGGAATGATTATCTCTTGTCCTGTGTAGAAGCGTGCATTCTCTGATGGTTTCAATTCTTGAATAGAAGTACTGTGGGCTCCATCATTCATTAGGTAATTAATGTGATGTTCGGACATGAGTTGTTGTTGTATTTGACCAATATCATCTCTCGTGTATTCTATCCTTCCTGTGGTATTTCCAGTCAATGATGATGCTCCTGTTCTTTTGTTTGTCAGATGTGTTATATGCGAGTTCATTTTATCAAAAATAAAAAAATACATTTATGCTTTAACTCTAGTTACTTTTTCTTTTTTGGTTTCTTCACCTTAACCTTCGGCTTCAGCTTCTCTTCCAGTCTCAGTATTTCTCCTCTGAGTTTATTCGCAACTGCAGTGTTTCCTTCATTCATTGCTTGCTCATACTGAGCCATCTTTTCTGCATGGATTTGCTGATCCGATTTCACATCTGGAATCATCTCAACTCCAGTCTGTGCAACCTTCGAAATTAATGGTCCAACAAAGGGGATGAGATTCAGAAATGGAGCTCCAACTCTGAGTATATTGTTGCCAACTGCTGCTAATTTGGATAACCAACCTGGTGCCATTTTTAGGAAAATAAAAATATTCGAATACTAGTGAATGTTTATCCTTTGAATTGAATTTTGGAATTTGACGAGAGTGGCATATCATCATTTGAGAATCGTCCATTTCGAGGTGGTTCGTACTCAATCATCTGCGGTTTTTGTTGACGATTGATCGCCTTATTCTGTTGATAAACGTCCATCATTCCTCCTAATCCATTGAGTATTCCTCCAGCTGTTTGTCCGAATTTACTGTTCGTTTGAGAGAGCAATCCACCACCGACTTGAAGCAATGTTGGAGCTAGAGGTTTGATGAATTGAAAGAATTGCTTGCCTATATTTTTGAGTTTGTTGAAACTTCCTGGTGCCATTTAAGTAAAAATAAAAAATACAATTCATTTATAATTTTAACGAGGAAATAATCTCAGAAGAGATTTCTGCCCTAACGGGGTATTGCCTTTGTCAGAGAAATGCCATATTTGAGAATAGTGTTGTATGCTTCGTTATAGGCAATACTCATATCTTTTCCACCAACAAGGATCTTGAAAATGGTTCGAAAGATTGGAAGTTTATTCAGACATAGGCACTTGTCAGATAAATCATCCAATTCGATCACCACATCATTGATTCCAGTGAGAGTCGCAATCAGTGCATATAAATCACTTTGGTTTGTGATCAGTTTCTTCGAAGGTTCAATGAGATTATTCAGTAGTTTCTTTTCACATGCGAATGCATTCTTGTAGACGAGTAGGAACTGATCTTTGAACGCTGAAATATTGGACGTGTATTCTCGGAGTGGAATGGAACGGCTCTGAATTGGTGCTGATGGATATGTCTCCAGTGGTGGATCATAAGCACCTCGTTCATTGGATACCACAGGTTCAGAGCACACTCTTTCTCTCCCCAAAGGAGGGTTCGAAGCCTCTAGCGAGACCATCTCCATCTTCGATCCTCTATTATCTACTCCAGCTTTACTTCGATCTTCAATGATAACATTGTTGGTGATTGATGTTGGTACTGAAGAAGAACTTGTGTGTTTTGTAAATTGACAACTTAGAATTGGTTGCATCACTTTCTATAAAAAATAAAAATATATATTAATGTTTTTAAATTCACATTTCTGCTCGATCTATAGCTCCCATTCCAGAACTGTCCAACTGTGCAAATCGATAATATCCAGGCGTTTCAGATTGGTATTGATCGATATCATCATCTGTTCTTGTTGCATAGGCTTGGCGTGTCAGCTTATTGCAAAGTGTCGATATGTCTTCTGAATAGTGATTGAAGTATTCTTTTAAGAAAGTTGAGTCTTGAGTAATCATTTGGAGAAACACAGGATGAATCTGTTCCTTGAAGGCTTTCTTTGTTTCATACTGGGATTGTAGTCCTGTACATGATCATGAAGCCATTTGTCCCACATTTGTGATGCTACTTTCGATTGAATTGAATTGAACACCATATTGTCTAATACATGTTTCTCAAGATTTGCGGGGTTTCCTTGACTTGCACGAGTTATTCCCAATACACTTGTCATGAAGTCGCCAACAACTTTCTTCATTATTGCATATGGTTGTTGAGATCGTTTAGTCTTCATCTCTTCATAGCTGATGTCTCGATAATTGGTTGGCAAATCGTATGTTCCATTCTTGAGGAAATTCCTGTGCACCGCTTTGATTTTCCTTCCATTTTCTTGATTGAACGATGTGTATGGTTTCAGTCTTCGCATATCTGGTGTTGGATTCATTGCGTAGTATGTCTCTTTGACTGGTCTGCTGTTGTATGGAGTTAGCATAGCACCATTGACAGGGGTTTGATTCGTCAGCACATTTTAGTGCATTCGTCGGATCAAATGATCCGACGGGCACTTTTTTGGCGTCAGATCATCGCCTATTTGGGAGCTTCGAGTTTTCTTACTTTTCTCGTTTTCCACACTTTTCAGCTGTTCATTTCACCTCTCAATTGAAAAATCACTTTGCTGTCTTCATAATACAAAAGAAAGGAGTTTGTGTTCGAATTAAAGACACTTTGGGTGAAGTGGACGGATCTGTCCCTTGTGATCCCGCCACTTTCTGAGAAATCATCGATTTCGAAAAGAATTCCCAGTTAATTCTCACAACTTTCGATCATGATATGTTCATCCTACTCTCAAATTGTGTCTATCCCTGTACACATGACTTTAGTTTTGGAATCAACCCGGACCCATTGGTTCGAAGCAAGTACTGAGAAATTTCTTTTTTCACTTCATTTCAACTTTTTTGTTCGATTAAACACAGTTTTTGAACAAACAAAGGCGATATTATCATTTTATGAAGTGTCGGATCAAAAGTGGTCCGATCAGTCGGATCCTAATCAGAAGCCTGACCATTGACTGCAATCAGATCTCCGGTATCATTATCGTAGACCATCACATCAGGAACTTGTCCATATTGTTCTATTTTCGCAGTCCAATTTCGTCCAGTTCTCTTGATGTATTCTAACGCTGATGGAAGACTGCACAGAACATCATTGCGTCTGGTTTGAATATCATCGTCGGCATAGATTCGTTTCAATGCTGCTTGAGTCTCCGGTCCGTATCTCATTTTGGTTTCTTCGCTTGTGCTTTCTTTGTGGTTGAACGTACACTATCTTTTGTGACATTGTGTGTTTTCATACAAAATAAAAACCAAAAGTATATTTTAATTAGAGTTAAATCACAAATGAACAAATCGAATATGGCTAAACCAGAGGTTTCGCGGAGGGTGGAACCCTTGTCTCTAACAGCATATGTGAATGCAAATTGAGTGAAGCTTCTAGTAGGAATGTGTCTCATGAAGTGCAATCACAAATACATCCAGACTTGAATTTCAATCGCAATAGTGTGAATGTACTTGTTGGAAACAGAGGAAGTGGGAAAACATTCAATGCTCTTCGAGAGGTTGCCAAACTCCAGAATGTTCAAGTTAGAAATGAATTATTCCATCTCTTTGTCTTCGTCACTGATAAGAACATTGATCCAACATTCGATAAATTCAAACCAATCCTGAACGTTCCTTATGTCAAAGTCAAATATGATGATCAGGCTTCTGATTGGTCTGACCAAAACAGGTAAAGCTGGGTACAAATGATCCCACGAGACCTTTTTGGGTGGGATCATTTCCCTAAATAGGCGCTTCGAAATCGCTCTCAAACTGTTTCAGTGTTGTGACTCGCCGATGAACCGAATGCTCATTTCTCTCTTGATTTTACATGTGAACTCCAATGAAACTGTTTGAATCCATTTTTTCTTCCTATGACGTTTCATTGAGTTTTTGATATCAATGAATTCAGTTCACTTTTACATCTTCCATCCTCATGAATTTCATTCCATCTCCTTTCCAACACCTCACTGATACTTTACATTGATGATCACATCCATAACGCACACAACAAGTACACTGAGGCGAACGTCAGATCAGATCCAGAAATGTCTATCGCACTAGGACCACACTACCAAAGATAAGGTCTCATCACTCCAAAATCACATGAAGTTGAACACCTTCACCGAACTTGTCAACCACTTCTTGATTTCCTTCACACACAAAAGACAATGTTCGTCGAATGAAACCCGATATCAACGCTGAGTGCACATGATTCTATCCAGCGATCCTTGTGATGTTCTGGATCAGATTGAATCAACTCTCTTGTATATACTCCCTCTGCATGATACGAAGCCTTGATTTTGTCGCGAAAATACTCATCTACCTACAGGCATCCCAAGAAGCAGTTACGTCATTACATGCACTCAAACTCCTCAACTGTACTAATGGTGGGCAAATTTGGCAACTTGAGATTAAATTTCAACAAACGTTCAAACTACTGAGGATCAAGCATCGTCCAACTGTCAGCAATGTACAAATCACAATACTGATCAATCGGTTGTTCCATTGGAAGAACGCCTCGAGCCTGTGATGGGAAGAGTCTTGATGATTCGACTCCTTCGCAAACACTCCATCAAAGCGATCAGACAGTTCAACAAAGTCACTCTCCGACCTCGCACCCACTCTAAAGGCTGGGACCATTGAATACCGTCCAGAAATCCAAACACCTCAAGCATTTGTTGTTGTGAACGGGAAAACATAAAATGGACATCACAAGTCGTCAGCGGGCTGACTCCCTCTGCCGACCGTCCCACACAACTGGGGAGCTCCAAATCCTTCTTGAGTATGAAGTCGCACAAGACTCTCTTGCTGGTTTCCATGACTTCCGCTGGATCTTCCCCCAGATACATCCGTCACCGTCGGGCTCTTTGACTTCTCCCTGCCTACAAATGCCAACCTGGCGCCGCATGGGAATGCTGCCAACGAGTGGAGAGCATCTGCGTCCCAATCCAAGGTCGCGTTGTTGTTCAGCCGCCTCGCTCAAAACCACTGTTTTGTTCATCGGAGTTCCTCGGAAGCTGGGAAACACTCTCAACTGCTCTGAACGAAGACCCAATCATTCAAACAGTGATAGAAACTGCGTCTGGCAAGAAAGATCCAAAACCAGCGTCCCTTCTCACAGCCTTTCTCGT